>JAHDVE020005347.1:0-17167 GCA_022606495.2 Halesus radiatus | reverse complement strand
TGAATAAATATATAATTTTATACACATATATATATTATAATTTAATTTTAATAGAGTCAAATATCTATAATATATAATTACAATGAGAGTGAGATCAAGTGTGAAGAAATTCTGCGAAGGATGCCGCATCAGCCGAACAGGCAAGAAGATTTACGTCAAGTGCGAACTCAACCCGAGACACAAGCAAAGACAGAAGTTCTCGACCTTCACTTTCAAAGAGGGCATCCCGAACCTGTGGTGGCTGTCGTTGCAGGCTTCCATGCCGACGATCGGCACTTACTACAAGATGCCGGTCTGGCAAACATTCAATCCTCTACCCTATTATCTCTGATTAATTTTTTTGTATTCCCTGTCATATATAAAAATCGTTCACTCAAATGCACAACCTAGATTGTAATAATTTTTACATGAAAATATATATTAGACATAGAAGACAGCAAGCGAATCGATAATGTTTTTAAAAATGTGTATCATAAATTGACGCTTATTATTGATATGTACTGAAAGACCGCATTGACTAATTTCGATGTTAGTACCTCAATTTGGAAATTTCCTTTCTCAATCCCTCATAAATTAAAAAAAAGTTGTTAAGACTTATAAATTTATAGATATTTATATAAAGATTAAACAAAAAAATAATAATAATAATAATAAACATAATGACCAATCCCTAGATTGATGAATAAGAACAGGTAGCAATAAAATATCTAAACTCGCTCTCTCTATAGCTTTGCAAAACTAAAAAAACTAATTAAAAAAATATACCCATACCTTTTAATACTTATATAATTCATCTAGAAAATAATCTAAGAACTGACAAGAACGGGAGCCAGTGTTGACAACGTCCTCAAAAGCCTAACCATCAAATAAAACTCCATCTCCAAAGATCTCAGCGATGTCAACTACGCGTTTAACCGCCGAGGAGATGTGCTCTACTCCAACCAGGAGATACATAAAAAATATAACGAAGCCAACGTATTGACCCGCTGGTACCAGCTGCCGTATTGCAGAAGGAGCGTCGAGCAGAAATGCAAATTCTGGATAGTATCTTCGGGTCTGCTGAGTGTGACGTACACCATGTACCTCAGAATCAGGAACGAGAAATTCGTGCCGACTATCAAGACGTATGGGAAATATGCAGCCATGTTCGCGGGGATGGGCTGCATCTATTCGCTTGTCTAAAGCCTCTTTTTATAGGATGTTTGGTATAATATTAGCTACTAATAGATAATTATACTTAATAAACACATATTCAAAAAAATGGATATCACCTCGAATAATAAAAAAATTAATAATTAATTGTGGCAAAATTAATTCTATTTAAATCTATTAATTAAACTGTATTTAGCGATGTAAACTCATACCATTACGACATCAATAGCAACAGGTTGTCGATCGCGAGAAAGATCAAAAGCTAATATGTCGACAAAAAATGAGAGAGGGAGAGGAAGACAGTCTATTATTAATGTTCATAATATATATATATATATAAATATAGATGTAAAAACTACGTATTATCCTTAGATAATTGATATTTAAGTTAAAATATATGGGTGCGAATTAAAACATCTCGTAAGATACTATTATATTATTTATTCAAATAGGCATCAATTGAGAATCAAACAATAACAATAATAATAATAATAACAGTAGGAGTAATCGAGATTAGATATGCAATTTTTTCCGATGGCTTAAAAACAAATTGGGAGAATGCATTTTGGTAATAAATACCAATAAAAATATTGGAAAGAATAAGTAACTGGAAGGCCAATATTACAATGGAAACACAATATAATTTAATTTAATTTTGTAACGTATCTAACCGATAGTTGTTAATTTCAAAATGTATTTGCTACTCAAAATATATCACCATAACAACCATAATAACTTGTATAACTGATATCTATATTAAAAAATGTAGAAATATCTTGAACATCTCAAACATATTAATAAATATCTAAACATATACTTTTTAATTTTTAAATCTCTGTTGTTAAGTAATATGTTTTTTTTTTCCCTTTCTAATCTTTGGAATTTAAAACTTACTACAAAAAAGATATATAATATTTTTACAAATTTGTAATAATTCTAAAAACACACAAAAATAGTAGACAAAATTTAAATGAACTCTTCTGATGTCTCTAATAATGAGACACCGCTTCCAAGTATCTATACTATATTTTAAATAATATTCCCCTCCCTTTTTTCGACATTTAATTGAACATTTAATTACATCTAGATTAAAAAAGAAAGAAGACCGATCTCTACTGCGCAATTATCTACTTCCTCCTCACCATTCTGCTCACAAGCGTAGTCATCTACGCTCTAGTCACCAAATCCATCCAGAAGCTCACCGTTCCCCGAGACTCGGACGGGAAGAGGTGTGGGGTCGATTATCCGGATTACCCCTACATCTATTTCCCTGCCCCCTTCACTTCCACTTTGAAAAAGACAGTCTGCGTGAAAGCCTGTCCTTCTGGTTCCGAAAAGACACTCGATTGCCAAACCAACTCGCAGGTGTCGTCGTGCAATTTTAATATGACTGATCTGTTTAATCAATCGAATCAGTTCATCATATATAAAACCTCAAGTAAAAAAATAATAATATTATATATACATAACGTCCAATCAAATTTCATCCAATTATTATTATTATTGTCCAGCTTATTCAACTCTCTCTTTGTGTAAACCTGCTTCCGAAGTGCTAGAGAAGGTTGTGGAAAGTAGTTTGAACGTAGAATTCTTTTTCCAGAGCATAAAAGACGTGTATGATTCCAGGCTTGTCGTGCTGATCGGAGCCCCAATTACTTGCCTAATATTTTTGGCTATCTTCTTCATCGGAGTCAGAATCAACAGTCAAATCACCTTCCGAGTGATCGCAGTCCTCTTTTTCATCTTCCTCTTCGCCTTCGGTATCTACATTACTGTGAGTCAAAACAATTTTACGGGGTATAACCGAATCTTCGGAATTATCCTGCTAATTCTACTCGCAATCTGCGCAGGCGTTATTTGCAGATATCGGCAGAGTCTCGTCAATGCTTTAAGCTTACTGGATATCGCCTCCCTGTTCGTCAAGGGTCACCATATCTTGGCAATCATGTTTCTAGTGAAGTTCTTGATTTGGGCAGTGTGCACCTTCCTCTGGCTCATCTGCTATTTCTTGATCTACTCAATCAGCGATTCTGGCAGTACAGGTTTCGCTTATATAACGGCACTATCTCACAATGTGTTCATTCAGATCTGTCTTTATTTGATGGTGTTTCACCTTATCTGGACCACTTTGTTTATTCTCAATGCAGGAACCTTCTTGACGTGTGGCACTTCCTCCAACTGGCTTGTTAGAAAGTACAACAGCGAACACTCGATTTCGGGCTGCAACATTTGCGGCACTGATTTCCGTGAGAGTTGGAGAAGATTCATTCGCTTTCATTTAGGGAGTGTTTTCCTGGGGGCCATCCTTGTGTCTTGCCTCGGTTGGGTTTCTTTCTGGACCTCTTTTCTACCTGTCTCTGGATACCGCAAAAGGTTGGGCTGCTTTGGCTCCTGCATGAACTGCATCTACGGCTTCTTCAGTTTCTTCAGTACTGCTACCTATACTTCGATAAATCTAACTGGGCTTGGATTCTGCCCAGCCGGCCGTATTGTGGAAGATGTAACCTAAAACTACAAATCACACATTTCAAAAGCTATCACTTTCGCCAACTTCTTAATCTTTATGACGAAAGTGATGGTTGCCATATTTACTACGCTGGTCTGTTACTTCGTACTGAAGGTGAGGGGAGTCTATGACGCAGCATTGACGAATACCGTAAAATTATATATTCATTCCAAAATTATAAATAAATATACTCTATATTATGATTTTTTAAATAATGTAGTTAATGTTTATATTGGCTTATCTATTGGCAAGCTATGCAGCAAGTTCATTCTAGAGTACATTGTAGTCGATATTGACGACCTTCGTCTATTTCAAGTCTTTAGGGAACGAGATGGATAAAAACTAGATTTTCGTGAAGTTAGGAAAGTGGTTTGAGATTGAAGAAATCAATCAGGCCAAATAAGACAAATAGGACCCTACTCTGTGATGTCCATTTAGTTCATTATATATATAAGTATAAAGATACATAATGTGTTTAAAAAATGTAAATTATTGAATAAATAATTTTTATTTTTTTAATTTATCCAAACTGTTCAATTGTTTAAATATTTTTATTATTTTATTATTTTAATTATAATATTTTTTGAAGAAAAAAACCTGGAATTAAATATTTTTAAATTATAGTTTAAATATAATGGATATACGTATTCATTCAATATATTATAAAATATGGATTTCTATAATAATAATATTATAAATATAACTTATTTGATTTCCTAAAGATTTTGTATAACAAAAAATGCAATACGACGACTACGAAAGCGAGTTCTTCGACACGTCCCTCGATAATTTCAGAAACTACGAATAGTACCTCGACTCGCACATCACCAAGTAGGATCTGATGTACCTCGAAAATATTGAACTAGCCAGGCAACTCAAATAAGAAGTAAACGCAAAAAATAATAATAATAATAAATAACATCTTTTGAGGAACATTATCCTTATTTTTTTAAATTGCATTTCAATATACAAAGGGTTACCATTCCAAAACAGAAATCCTAAGCAGATAACAGTTCTACACAAAGAAGAGAGAGATTGAGTAAGCTAAACAAAACCAAAACAAGGACAAGACCAAGTCTCTTGCCTCTACTGTCCCCAGCATGAAGGCATGTCCTTTCCTCAAAGCACTCGCAGACAGGGAGGAAAAAGTCCTCAACGGCAGACTGCTGACCATAATATTCCTGCGCATTGAGAACCCTGCCAAAAAAACAGAAGTTTCGGGTTATATCGACTACGCCCACAGACTCAAGACAGAGGACTTCCGACCCATTTTCGAAGGTAAAGTTAAATTGGTTCCAAAGCCTAGTGACTTGAGTTACTACAACTGGAAAACAGGGGTGTGCGCTTCGAATGATTCTCCGAACTTCAAAGTAGATGCTGGCAGTGGAGAGAGCGGATTGCTGTTTAGAAACAAAAGGGACCGAAAGGTCATCAATGTCAACCCAAACCTCAAACAAGACGATAAGGAAAGCATCAAAAGATATGAGATCTCAACACCTGACTACACCCAGATTGTGCTCTACGATCATTAAACCAGGAAGAAAAACTGAAAAATAATTTTCTTTTATATATTTTTTTTTACAATAGTTTTTAATTTTTGTAATTCTATATAAAAGTTTAAAAATAAGGGAAAAAAATAATTTTATCAAGATATTTATATTTTTTTGAAATGATGATCTGACCATCTCTTTATATGAAGTAATAATGCATAGAATACATACAAACTTAAAAAATAGTAGAGATATATAAATATTGGATGAAGCACATTGTCATTATTATATTCGCTATATTAAATCTCCTGGCTGCTTTCACGGCGACAACCCCAGCCCTCTCTTAGAACAGGATCAGGATTATTGGCCAGCCCGACCTGCGAGCTCAACAGAAAAATATTGAAATCAGAGCCACAAGCTTTTCTCAAAGGTTCCGTAATCTCAACATGTATCGCCCTTTGATCCTTGCAGAACCATTTAATGCGTGTTCGTAACTTACCAATAAACCCGAGGATCTCGCAGATTTTTCATACTTCTTGCTCGTCGACGGTGCAGGTTGCTCCCACCGCCAAAAAGCTTATCACGCCCAATTGATGGGAGCTCTGGGAGTGCTGATCCTCGACGATGACTTCCATATGAAGTAATAGCCGTACTCCAAATACGCAGACGGAGAGATTCTGTCCTTCCTGATGGATATGAACGAAGGGGAAACAATCCAGAAATATATGAAGTCGCACTCGTTAAAGAAAATCTAAATATAAATTAACTACAATGGTCAGTCTCTCCCCACAGATAAGTCCCATATCGAACTATGGATATCAGCGATTGACGATCGGTCCTATAAACTCTTGGAGATCTGGAACCAAACATTGATCGACATCCCAGCCATTTTGTAAGTGGCTGAGTGGAAGCCGAGGTACGTTTTCTACGGTTGTACGAACTCCACTGCAGATGAGAGGTATAGCTGCGACAAGTCTGTAGTTACACATCTGTCTTGCGCATGTGGAGGGTAGTTTTGCTCCCCTTTCGAAAGTAATAAACTCTTTATTTACAATTAAAAAACAAAATAAATCTATCTTTGACTTATATCTAACTATATATATATACATATCTATATGATTCCGAAACTAATTTATATTTTTTCTCCCCTTTTATTTCATAGTTGATCGAACAACGAATGTGGTAATCTATGAAGATATGCGACAGAAGTAGATTTACAAGAAGTACCCGGAACAGTTCATGGTCTACGTGGCTGGCATTCAGCAGAAGTGCATGGAAAAATACCGGGCTACCAAAAACATCAACTCCTGTTCGGAGAAAGTGGCTGAGACCCTGGGCATGAATCTCTCGGCAATCAACGACAAGGTGGAAGAGGCAGCCAAGAATTGCAACAACTCCCTCTACGGAGACCTCTCTTCCGATAAGCATCTCTATACCAACATCAACGAGTACCCCACATTCACTCTCGACAGACTCATCGTAAACAAAAACAACATCCAATATATATATTTAACAAACAATAACCTCAATAATAATAATGATTTATATTCAGATGGAAGTCTCAAGCAAAGAACAACTCGAATCCGCACTGTGCAAGAAACTGCTGATCCAGGACAAGCCAGGCTGCCTGCAAGTGGTCGAGCGAGAAATCCAAGAACAATCGTCGCACTGGTACCTCTATGTGCTGCTCGTGATAGGAATCCTCGGGTCGGGCTTTCTGTTGTTCATGCTGTATCGGAAAAGAATCAGGAAGTAGATCAGCAAGGAGATCAATATGCAAGTCAGCACTGCGATTGAACACTACTATAGTCTTTCTGAAACCAAAAATTGATAGATTTTGTTTGTTTGTTTGTTTGTTTGGTGGTATCATTCTTTCAGATAATTGAGTGTATTTTTTTTTAAATATGCATCCTACAGAAACACAATATAAGTTAAGATAGAAACCTTAAAAACTTAAATAATTATCAGTTGAGATTAAGGAGTTTATTAAATTGGCTGTTTAGTCTTTCTTAGATCCACTCATCATCAGAGATTGACTAAATATTTGTGGACTTAGTCTTGTCAGCAGGTTTCAGATATGCTGTATTTATTTTTTATTCCTTATCCTTTTCATCCTTTGAGTTGTTTGATTCAGATCTTTGTGGAATTTTTTAAAATTTACTAAAGGTCGACATCAAAAATGCACCCGCTTCTTTAATTTTGGCTAGTGCAACTTGAGAGTTTATTTAAAAATCCATCTTCGGAGTCTGTTTGTAGGAAATCGCAAATGGTTTTTTGGGCTGGGATGAACTTGTTGGTGCTTCGTCATCAAAATATTTGTTGGTGGGAGAATTGGCTGGAATGCAAGTAAGATGATTTCCCGAGCCAATAATATTGTTGGAGTTCCCTTTTACAGTATTGTCTTCCCCTGAAATAACATTTGCTACTCCATCCACTCGGTTGGTCTTGCCATCCACCAGGTTTGGGGTGTTGAGTATCTGGCTCGGCAGCTGAGGCAGAACTGATAATCCATTTGAAGAGGTAAGAACACTTGATTCAGCTTTGAATGCCACGAGTATACAAGTGCTGACAAGTAATAATTTAATCATTGGATACAAAATATTTGAAATATCCGTAATAAATATGATTAGATTTACTTAGAATATTTTTTTTTTTAATGGAAGATTTTATATTTTTTAGAAAAGTCAGATAAATCTGGTTAAATAAGATCACTTATCTATATATCATTATGTGTAATATAAATATCAGATTTATAGGAATCAATATGTGATTGTTTGAGCTTATTCCTAACAATCAAAATCAATTTGGTTGTCATGCATAATATAGTTATTAGATCTACGATCATGAAACAATATTAATAAAAAATTGACTAAGTACCTGCTTGATAATAATTAAATCATAAAACATATACTGATATTACATTATAATTATATATAGTAAAATTTCCCACAAATGACTAAACAAGATTAATCATCTTCGGATGGCTCTTCCTATCTCCTTCTCATACAAAGTTTTGTTAACAACTACATTAACAAAAAACTATACCAATACTTAGCCCTCCCAGTCAAATCCGCACAAAAGACCCCCAGAAACATCCTCAAGTTCTTAATCTGCGGACTGCTCATCTTGGTGGTCAACCAATTTATCTACTTTGCCTCCATCTAGTCCAACCTCTTCAAAGAGGCAGGGCTGTCACGCAGCATGACTTCCGCACAAATCAAAACAGCTATCGAACAGCAAAAGGAAAGTGTGATCCTGCGCGAATAACTGGATCTATTGGTAAGGCTGTCCGTGGTTAGGAGACTGGAAGAAATCGACTCAGTTCTCACACATCCAGCCCGAAGACTCACATACGACTCGTTCGGAATCACTTCTGCGGAGTACGCCTGGGCGTTTCTTTCACAGGAGTTCATTATGTCGATGATTTTCCAGACGTCCATATTCTACCTCATCTGTCTAGTAATGAACCTGCTCACCAAAGACAAATCCGAAATGCAAAACTCCTTTAAATTTGAACTCGTCTTCGTGATCCTCATGTTCATCTTCGAGATTGAACTTATTGTACACGCCCAGGATCGGCTGCATGCTCCGTCAGATTACCTGGATTATTTTTACACAGCCTTTACAGTCAACGAGAGAAGACATGTCTTGAAATCCTTCAACATTCCAGTTATGGGTTTGATTAAAATATATTACAATTTGTTTGTGGAGACAGAAGCCGAAGTTACGCTTAGCAGAATAACCTCATGGCCGAATATCTTTATCCCTATTTTTTCGAAGCTAAAACAGAAAAACTTCGGAGAAAATAACAAGAATAACGTGTAGGATCATGTCGGGGTCTACCTGAAGGAACTAACAGAACAGTCTTCCACGAGCGAGGATCTTAAAAAGCTGATCGAGCTGTTTCAAGAGCAACGAAAATTGGTGATGAACTATATCAACCTGGAAGGAAAGAATATGATTAAAGATTTGAAACTGCAGAAGATTGTGTAACAATACATGTTGATGATGACTTGATAAGCTTATTTCTCTAAAAACCTTTTTGCTACGAATATATGTATTCAATAAAAATAAAGAAAATGAAATGGTTGGTATTGTCTTTTATGAAAGTTTAGTAGATGTCCCACAAAAAGTGTATTGATTGTGATTTCAATATTTAAAAATACTTAAATGAAGATCTAAAAAATAATAATAATAACTAATAAAAGATAAATATAAATTATAATTAATATTTTCCCTGTTTATTTATATAGATTCAATAATTTGTTAGACAAATATAGTGAAAAGAAAAAATTGTTTCTGAGGTGGGACGCACATTCAGATTTTAAAAAAATATAGATTTTAGATTGTAGATTGTAATTTCAAATCTAATTGAAAAAAAAAAACAATTGACATATATTTTTTTGAAGTGTACTTTTTGGATTCTCTTCCTCTGATCTATTTATAATGAATACTAGTTTTTTTATTTTATTATTATTATTTAATTCTAAATATCATAGAGAAATATCTTTGTGGTCATAGACAAATGCTTCGAACATCCAAGAAAATAATATGCCTGGTCTTCATAGTTTCTTCTTGGGCCTGATGAACGGGTATTTGTCTTTGTGCTGCTTGTGCAACTGACCGTTTCCATCGTAGTCGACCAGCAACTCCTCGTCTTCATTAATATTTTTGGTGGCATAGAAGCCCAGATAAAAATCCACTCTTGAAAACACGATCTACAGAATATGAAAAAAGATAAATAGTCAAAATAATATTTTTAGTTTATTTACCTTTGCTGCCACATTTTATCTTCCATGACTATCGTGGTTGAGAAACCTCATCTCGTTACCCATGTACTTAGCGTCTATCGCCATATTTCGGAACCCAAAGTTATAGAAGAAGTTGTTGTCCGAACTGATCTGTCTGAGGGCCTCCACACTACTCACAATAAGTTCGCCTTCGTAGAGATTTAACAAAGAGTTCTTCTTGATATTCTCTCCCGCAAAGGCCCCAAGCCCAGTATATTGGGACTTTCCGATTTTTACCTGAATAAATGTGCGAGTCTGAATCTAGTGATTCCTGCAACGATTAAACTTCCAATAGCCGTCCTTCTAGCAGCAACCTTTGCAAAGGACAGGGTCGCATTCCCTTTCGTCTTTAAAACAAGGACAACTCTCAGTTTTGCATTCACCGTCGTTTTCCTTACACGAGCAACCCTTCAGTCGAATGGGGCATCCCAAAGGGTCGCAATGACACAACGGTATGCAAAATCCTCTTGTCATGCAGCTACAGTTTTCGCACTCAGGGTCAACAGTCTGATCATCTCCGAAAAAATTGTGGTAGCAGCTCGGCATCGAATAAAGATGACCTTCATACCCACCCTTATACTAGGGCTTGCGCATTTTCGACCCTTTTAACTTTTTGTAAGGCACGATTCTCTGTTCGGGGGCTGGGTCTTGGATGTACGCCTCCTTGCTCAGTCGCAATCCGTATTCCACACGCGACTTGAGATCATAGGTCTCAGTAAAGTATATAAAAATCAGGCTACAAGTGAGTCTGTTATTGGTTTTTACGAAGGCATAGACCATGCAAGGGTCGTAGCTAAATATCTGAACACCCCGATTAATTTCGGCCTGCAACATGTCTGAAATGAAGAAAAACCTCCCTGCCTTCAGCATTTCGAATCTTTCATGACTCAAGTTTCGAAAACATTATTTGCAGCACGGACCTTTCTCTGTACTTTGAGACAATGTGTTTAATGGCTTTTTTGAGGAAAGTCTGAAATGGGTTTCGAGTAGCTTCAATGCGTTTTCCTTGTGAAGAGAGAGACTGATATAGTTTGTGGGATGGCAGTACATGAGATTGCTGCCGAGAACTGAGTCCTCCAACTTGTGCCTCTCACAGTCATATTTGAGACAGCTACTGCAAAACAAATATTTGGATGTTTTGACAATGGTGAACTCATTAATTGGGTCAGTCGTCTCGATGGAGGCCGAGAGGTTCTTTCGAACTTTAGTTGTCGTGAGTAGGATTTTGCACATCCCCTCCAAATTAAATTTAACGATTTCAGGAGAGACTTGATGGTAAGGGTTTCGTTTCAAATAGTACTTGACGTACCCCCAGTCAGAGTATCGCATAGCCATAAGGACAGTCAATATCTTCTAGGCCTCTCCTTCCCACATATACCGATTAAGACATGTTCCCCATCCCTCTTACTTCGATTTAGTAAAGGTTTTCGTCAGGTCATCCATAATCTATTCGTATTTTTCCTGCTGTAGCGACATTTGGTAGTATTTCAGGATCGGAAGAGCTGAGCAGTACTCGTCTGTGTTGATGACTTGAAAGCTGAAGGGAAAGAACAGGGAATACCTATTGTGGGCGCTGGTCGGAAATTAGGCAATGTCATTGTTAAGCAACATTTTTGGATGTGGAGAGGATAGTTTCTAATTCGGGATAGTTAATATCTTTGGGGCATTTCTGAACGTTGAGTGGATGTTCTCATTTATCCCATTCAGATATTTTTGTGTCAGTTTCGAGAACTCCGTGTGTTTTAAGATGATTAAGTTTTTCTGGTAGTAATCCTGTTTAATTGGTTCAAATTTAGGACGAACGTATTCGATGGCCAACGTGTGTGCAGAATTATACTTCGTTTCGTAATCCTAATCAAGCTTTTCTGCTTCCATCAGTGAAATTAGATGATTTGATAAAATTTGGCGAGCAAACACGATTTCCTCTCTTTTTTGTACTGATTATATATATATTAATAAATTATATTATGGATAATAATTAGAAATTATTCAAAAAGTCTAGTTTTGAAATAGTGGTGCCAACTTTTAGAATATATCTCTAAAATCTATAAAAAATTGTATTATTTGCTTACTTTCTCTTATTTTTATTAAATATATTTATAATTACTAATGATTATTACACTGATAAATAATCGATTTTTTTATTCAAGGCATAATTAGAGATATCTGTATATCTATATTTTTACATTATAATATGAGATTAAGATGCAACCTTTTCCACCATTGAAGGATTTTACTTACCTCGCAATTCCTCTCGCGCTCAGAATCCTGCGACCCGTATCGATTTGGTACTTCATTCTCGAGTGCTTCTCGATCCTGACTTACCGTTCAGGCGTCTTCTACCAAAACTATTGCACACTCGTGGCTTTTCATTTCGTCGCCACTGTTTTACTCTACATCGACAGCACACTCACCTTCCGACTACTTCAAAAGTAATAAAATTCGATTTTTATTAATTCAAACAAAAAGACTGGCATTTTTTTCAAGTGTTTATTTCTGATTCCTACAGACATGTACATTACAGGTTGTGGCAAACTGTGCTTGACGAAATTCAAGATATTCAGCTCTGGGTCTGCGTCATAGAGATGGCAATCGTCATAGTGTTCCAAATTCTAGGGTATAACCGTTACCGATAATTCAAATCATCTTTTAAATACGATAAGACTCCTGGATAGATCTTCAACTGATCAAAAATAAATGCAAAATAACAAACAATCATCTATATATATATTTTATCGATATTAACTCGCAAATAGGACTTTACAACAATATACATACAAAAATAGTCATAAGTTTTAAATACATAAAATTGGTTTTTTATAAAAATAAAATAAAGAACTGCAATCTATACAAAGCATGAATTAATTTGAAAAAATTAATCATTTTAAGCTGTCAAAATCAAGTGCGTCAATAAGTCCAAAGGGTTGTAGATTTTTGGAAGCCTTTTGGTATTTTTACGCAGCCTTCGATACTAGTGTAGATGTTAGCTCCTTGAGTGAGACCTCAAGTCTGTTTTTCTCTTTCCTAGTCTCCTCGAGTTATTTAACCAGGTCATTGTTGGTGGCAATGCTCAACTCAATCCTCCTGAACTCTTTAGCCATCTCTGCATTCCGGTTTCTTTCAGCCTCGAGTCTTTTTTGAGTCTCTTACCACTTCAGCTTCAGTTAACCAATAAATAACCTATCGTTTTCAGCTTGATCATTCAGTTTAGCGATCCTGAACTCGAGTTTTTCTATAGATAGAGCTTTTTTTTTACAATCCTGTTCAAAATCCAATCCTTCGTTCATTTTACTTTGCAAAGCCTTCAGCTGCTATCCTGACTCCTTGAGTCGGTTCTTTAGTTTATCGATTATCCTGAGCAGGTCTGCTTCTCTGTCAGCATCGGGCTGCCCAGCATGTGCATTATTTTCTAATAGTTGCGTGCTGTTGTTGTTAACGGTGGCGCTAAGCTTCTTAAAAGTATTAGCTTATCCGTGCTTCTTCTTGAATAAAACTAGACTCTATATTCGGGCTTTCAGAGCAATATTTTCTTTGCTGAGGACTTCTTCTTTGGATCTGTCGGCAGCGGTCACTTTTTCTTAGAGAAGCGCGTTGTACTTTGCCGTTTGCAGCTTTAGCTCGTTTCTCAGCTCATTACTTTCTGTTTTGATGTTCGTCAACTATTCCATCAAGTCAGTGAGCAGCCGATCCTTTTCTGAGAGTTTGAGTTTTGAAAAATTATAAGGTAAGTGTTGGTTGGAATTGTTATAATTTGGTTGGCTGCGTGGGGGCTTGGACTTTGATGAGGATTATTGCTGCATACCTTTTTTTATTGACTATTTCTGATATTTCTGGGTAACTGGTGTGCCCTCTTCTCGGATGACTGGCAGCTTTTTCTTGGGTTTTTATTTGCTTTGCGAAAATTCGTCATATTCAGATTTCGGCATGCTTTATTCAATCTTTTCGCTAATGGCTATACTTTCTGTTGCAATGTCATGAATGATCTTTGCCTTTCGAAAAGACTGGGTTGCTATTTTATGATCAGATCTGGATTCGATTTCGAAGTCGCTTTTGTAACTGACGCTGTCCATCTTCTTGCTTTCTTCGTAATTCTCAAAGTCCTCATCGTATGAGACTTCGGTTTATTTTGGATTTTCCGTTGTGATCTTCTTCTTGGATATTGAATATTGATCAGACTAAGAGTCGAGGAGGGCATCAATTTCTAGAATCAAATTAAAGGCTAAGAGTGATATTGAATACCTTTCTGAGTTGTCATTTTAGCGCCTGTCTAATTGTTCTAATTGAATGATCTAGACAAAAATTGTTAATAGATATATTTTGTTTCAAAAATTATAATTTTCTTAAATTTTTCGAAAAAATAATAGTCCGACAAATAAACTTCCTATTGTTATATCTGTATGTGTTATTGTATATAATAATTTATCGAATTTTCATGTACATATCTGCCTTGTAATTATTTGAAATAAAAAAATATCGATATTTTTTTTAGATTCAGATAATATTTTCTTATATAGATTTCAACTTTTTTCAGAGTAATTGTAAAATAATATTTTCAATTTGATAATTAGATTTTTATTATTACAAAAAAAATTAATAACTCCAAAGTGAAAGAAAAACACATGTTTGCACGACGAATAACCCGCTTTTTCGGAGTCACCAGAAAACTAACCAACGAAGTCAGATAAACGCATCAGGAACATAAACCCAAGCTGAACCTCCAAGTCAACAAAATTAAATATACATCGATTGCGCCTCCGATCCAAACACAAATTAACAAACACCCTTTGACCCGTCAGCCGAGGACGCCAGTAAATATCTACCCCAAAGATGAGCCTCTCGCTATTAACGAGATCGTCGTGCAGAAATTCGAGCTGACCCCTTATCAATTGTATCTGCAAGAAACAAAAAGTATGGAAAGACCATTCACTGGGAACCTCTGGGCGGAGAAGGACCTTGGACATTACCACTGCTTCATTTGCAAATCACGATTGTTCAGCTTCGATCACAAATACTTTCCGACGACAGGGATGGCGTCGTTTTGGGGACATGTCAACGGAAAGGTGTCAACGATAGACGAGCAAGCTAATGTTTCGGAGACGGATGTGAACTACGCGAGGCATCCCCATAAAGATTCAAGGCATAGGAGAGTGTAATGCAAGAACTGTTAGAGCCACATCGGAGTCGTATATTTCGATGGCCCTCCCCCGACGGGACTCCGATATTCGGTTAACAGTTCAGCACTCATTTTTAAAAGAGCAGAAGATTTCCCCAATCCAAACATAAAGAAAAGACAACTTGCGAAAATAGCTGAGGAAAAAAAATTCGTCAAAATTCCTTGACCAATATTTTTTTATAAGAAATTAACTTATGTGTATGTATGTGTCTTTTCTTAGCCATATATAATAATATACATCGATGAAAAAATATGTTCCCCTTTCAAAAAATAATAATATTTATTCAAGAAACAAAAAAATAAAATAAATATATTTTATTTCACCATGTCTTGTTCATGTTAGGTGAAAATGTTACCGAATACAATTGTTTATCATGTTACAGCAGTTGTCAGCTGAGAGGACAGTAATTCTAAAAAAATATCTTTACGAACTTATCTTCGTCTGCACGAAGAACTCCTCTTTATTTACAGGCTAAGCATAGTCCGAAGGGTGCAGCTCCAAAACCCTTTTCACCACCTGAGTCTAAATATATTTGTATGCCAGTAGGAGCTTTCCACCTTTCTGAGACACCACCAGCGACCGAGGTTTGTAGTTGCCGAAGAACATCTTCTTCTCAACGTTGTGCTGGAATAGGATTTATTCTGCTTGATCTTCCTCGTCAACCCTCGATAATTGTTTCTGAGGAGAGGAGTTGGAAGAGCGAGGAGAATAAAGGGTTTGTATGTCTACGCCTTGAAAATATTCGTACTTGATAAGCTCTTACATGGTTGGTCTTTTATTATAGTCTTTGTTTAAACATGCGTTCAGAACCCGCTTTACAGGTTCATTTAGATTTGGGTTTATAACGACATCTTGCTTCATGATATTCTGAAATATCTCGTAATTGTTCTCGCCAGTGAAGGGATGCTTACCGTGGTAAAAATAGTAGAAGATGACACCGAATGACCAAACATCGCTCGCTGGACAATAATGTCCCTGTATTCCCTCAGGACTGATATAATTTGCAGAACCGACTAAAGAACCTTTCCTAACGCTTTAATTTCTACGCATTTTTAAAAACTAGAATCGTTTAATAGCATCTTATGATAACAGAGATTTGGGATTGATTAAGTGGCAAGTTCCGAAATCGATGAGTTTGCAGTTCCCTTCTTGATTCAAGACTATGTTTTAAGGCTAAAAAAAATATACAAATATAGAAGGTTGTGATTAAACAATTGATAAAATATTTATAGTTTTATAGGGAATGAATTTATATAAAAAATATTTGTTATAAATATCTAGATAAGGGCAGGAGGATTGATTTTATTGTTATTTTTACCTTGACATCACGATGGACGATACCTAATGAATGAAGATAGCGCAAAGCTTGAGACAATTGCGAGAAGTACTTTAGCGCCAGATTATGCCTTTTGACACTCATTGAGATATCCCGATTTAATTATTGGATCAGCGCATACATATCACCCCCGTTGCACATTTACAATACTAGGTAGTAGTTTTGCTCGTCCACAAGGGACTACTCGAGTCTGATGATTGCTGGGTGCTTTAAGGACTTGAGGACTTCTCCTTCGAGGAAAGCTTCGTGCTACTTTTGCTACTTCACCATGAAAGAGATGAGTAGGACCTTAATTGCGTATAGTTTTTTAGAGGTGACGTGCTAAGCTTTGTAAACCTAGCCGTAGGATCCTTAGTTGAGTATTTCTAGGATTCGATAGTGTTTGAGATTGATGCCTAAACTTTATTCCATTTTTTTTAATAATACTTTCGAGATAAAGATTTATGTTAAATTGGATATAAGTATATTTATTGAGATTTGCAGATGCTCAATGGAAAGTTAAATAACTGTTTCTAGAGGTATATATATTATGATGGTATTTTATAGTTTCGCCATATTCATTTGTTAAATGATATGGTGTTTAATTGACAGTGGTTCTTTATGTACCCTTGAGAATAATAGCATAATAATTATTAAGGGAATCCATTTTTTTTTTAATAGTGATTAAAATAGACTTGAAATTCAATAAAATAATAGTTAATCTCTAATTGCTATTTTTT
>JAHDVE020005346.1:0-28421 GCA_022606495.2 Halesus radiatus | reverse complement strand
TTTTATAAGATTTTTTAAAAGTTTTATAAAAAATTGGGATCTAAGTAGAAACAAAAACATCGAAATTCTTTTAGAAAATATATAAATAATATATTATTAATATTTTATTTCATATAATATGCCAACAACACGAATTCATCAGTAATCTGAAAGATAGCTTCCAACATTAAAAATAAACATATTAGACTAAACAAATATAAATCTAATGTACTCATACGTAATTATGGATGCGCACTCCCTTCGTTAGGTGTAGATTCCCTATAAAATCCACGACTTCGTTAGTGTTACTGACCTGGCCATCAGTGAGAAGAAAGATTAGGCACTTTTTTTTTTAAGTTTTCAACAATGGATCAACATATAACAAAGGTTTCAGTATCTCGGTTCCGCCCATATCGGCTTCCATCTATGCTATAGCGAAAGGCGTAGCTGTCCATATCGCAATGGAGGATACGGCGTTGGGTATTGATGTCGATTTTGAAGGACCAGGTGTTGCAGCTCCAGGAATTTATCGTAGTCTTTCCGACGAGCTGGTCCATGAATAGGATCCTTCAAATAAAATATATTTATTTAAATAAAAAAGTAGGACAAATAAAAAATTACATTGGAATATTTTTTATCAATCAAAACAAGATTGTGCATTACTTTTTACCTACTCATTGGATAAATAATTTAAAGTATCAGTAGTAAAATTAAAAAATAGTCCTAATCAACCTTTAATAAGACATGAACTTTAGTCTCCAAAAAATCAATTTAAACCCATATTCTTCTTCGACTTCATCTTCCCTGCTCCACTTCAATGGTAAAATTGATAAAAACGAGGCATCCGATTTGGATTAAATATTTTACAGGCAGTGTGATGAGCTCGTCTAGAGCAATAAAGACATCATCATTCGAGATCTGAAAACGAAACTGTGCGACCTGCACAAAATGTACATATAGAATGAGCTGGCCAGACGAGCAGAAATCAAAGAGATCAAACTTGTGGCAAAGGAGATCCAGCTCAAAATTATTCAACATTAAGTCTACATCAAGGAACTTGAAAAGGAGAATAACCTGCTCAAAATGCACAATTGCCAACTCAGCAGTAATCTAACGCAACTTAAAATTAAGAATATGTCCAAATATCGACAAGAGACCATCGATAAGACCTCCGCCAGATACGAGTATGAAATAAATGAGTTGGATGCCCCACCCATGTAATTGACTCAGAAGAAAGAACCAAATACCAAGCCGATGCAATTGGGTAGGACAGATCGGAGGCGAAATACCATACACAATCTCGACAGTGGCAATAATATATTTATCAGCGAGCTACAGTCCGCATGGGCCCTCAAAAATATCGAGCATATCGATTCCAAGACCTTCCTGGCGAGTAATTCATTCATTGTAGAAGAGACAAAGAGGCGCAAAAATATGACTCCCAAAATAAAATTAGGAGAGGAAAAGAAGGAGCTTGAGGTCAAGCTACAAAATCTTTAGAAACAGATAAAAAATAGTCGAGAGAAGCTGAAGACAAGTGCCATCTACAATTAGTATACCTCAGATAGAATTGCTTGATAGATTTTAGAAATGATCCTTAAGTTTGATACTAGATATTTAAGATTGGCTGTGATTGGATTTATATAGAATTTTAAAAGAGCAGCATTCAAAGTATGCAGCTATATTTTCTGATTCAAAAATAATGCTTTTGATCCTTCAAGGAAAGAATTTCTGACCATGTATTTGATTCGTAAATTAGCTATAGGATACATATCTATGTATTCATAGAACAGATATTAAATTGATATAATATGCATATATCTACACATATTAAATAACCAAAATTTAAAATGCAAAACCCTCTCGAAATTGCGACGAAAGCTTAAATTCTAGACTTTTTCGACAAATAATATGGCAAAAAAACTAAAGAGGTCTACGCTTACTATTCTTCAGACTTCGGGAAGGTTATTGTGGACCCCCAGTATATGCTGATCCCCATCGACTAACGCATGGCGACCAGAGGACATGCTGTGTTTGACACCGTCTACGTCAAAAATAAAACTATCATTAACGTATCTTTACCCATATTATTTGAAACAATAATAATAATATATTACTCTATGTATTAAACATACATACATGTTTTTAGTTGCATAATCACATTGATCGACTTCTTAAATCAGCTGGCACGTTGCAAATAGAAAGTCCCATTTCGAAACAAGAAATAGAAAGTAAACAAACAACAACAACAAACAATAAACACATATTCTATTCATATAAAGGAATCTTAATCGGTGTGACACGGGCTGCCTTCAATAAGTACTCCGTCGACCACTCCCAATAAGAGTTGGCAAAGATGGTGTTCTGTATCCGTATGAACCTGTCTTCTGGACATGGAGACTTTGGGATCGCTTCACTTGTAGGCTCTTTTTCAAATTTTGATCAATTTATTTTTCTTATTTTTAATATTTTATTATTCCATTAGGGGAAAAAACCAACCTTCTATGCCATTGTTTTCGAGCCATTTATAAACTACGAGAGCGAGAAATAGGGAGTAAATGAATTTGTGGTGAAGATTCTGGACAACCTCCCTTCCGAACAGGATGTTCAAGCAAAGACAGTCAACTATGCTGAAAATGCAATGATGGCAAACTAAACCAAGGTTGAAACAATAATACACATCTTTATTCAACATATTTCCTGACTTTTAAAACTGGTTATTTCTTTATTCTTGTTTCTTTATTCGATTTTTCATAGAGAAAAGGTGGTTATCAAGGAGTGAAGATGACAAAACAGAACATCTTGCTGGAAGCATCAGTAGCAAATATCGCTTTTGTCTTCCAGGACGGATAGTTCGCGAGTCCTCGATTCTAGACAGTCATCAAGGGAACCACCTTGACGAAGTGCTTGGAAAAACTCAATGAGCTGGTCAAGGAGAAAAAACTGGCAATGGTCAACCTGCGTGACATCCATTTAAGTGAAATGTGCAATGCCAAGGAAATGCTAATAATTGGAGGAGACAAGATTGTCCCTGTCCTTAATTTCAACGGAGTTCAGATTAGTGAGAAGAAAGGACCGATAGCTGCCATCCTACAGGACTGGTACGAAAGCAGTGTTTTAAAATCGACACCAATTTAGTTATGAAAAATTGGCTAAGGTCTATAAATCTGAGTTGAAGTATGAATATAAGTTTTCTGCCCTGCAATTATTGAATATTTTAAAGACCCATATATTCAACAATATGTAGTACTAACATATTAATTGATGAAGATACTTATCCATATAGGAATTATTAAACCCAATATATCCAGACTCGCAACAGATATGATTTTTTATGGTTGATACTGGATAATCAGAGATAGCTGGACTTTTTTATTTTGACTGTCTAGTCGATGATTTGCTTTATCTACTCCTCGGAATATTCGAAAAGATCCACTATTATCTTATACTCTCTTTCGCTCTCGGCACTTAAATTCCTAAACATTTTAAAGTAGAGTATATTGTAAGATACATGTAATACGTTTCTTGGACTACCTGATACTTAGACTCGATAGGAATCGTAAGATTGACTTCCTCGTGGACATGTGCTTGTTCTTCAGTTACAACAGCATCTAGTCTTTACTGTTCATTTCACTTTAGCAATTCATCCCTGTATCAAATTCTGTACTCAACTTCTTATTTTTATTCACCTTTTCTAATTGCATTTCGATGGCTTGCACCCTTGATTCTGCTGCCTATCTGAGTTGTTTTTCCTTTCGCAGCTACTTCGAGACCTGGCAAATGTTGTCGTCCTTGACAGAAATAATGTTTCGACACTCAGTGACAATGCTTTGTAACCGGGAGTTCTCCATGAGCAGACTATTGGGAGTCATGGCGACGTTTTTGCCTTGTTTGACCACTTATTTTTCCAATTTTTTTATGTGCCGTTAGTAGTCCCTAATTTCAGACTCTAGTTCCATCAAACTGTCTGCCTTTGTCTTAATTTGCGAGTCTCTCTCGAACAAAGTTCTCTACAGTTCACGCTTCAGCGACTAGTTTTATTTTTTATATTTCGCTAACTATTCCTGGAGGAAATTAATCGTGTTATGCTTAGGGGTCTGGACAGCAGATTCTATTATTTTTGTCAAGAAAGTCTCGTTTTATTTATCCGACTGATTATTACTTCCCATTTCACAGAGAACTTCATTTGAAATATCAGGTGGTTAGGTGGTTTCGCCTAGAATTTTGACTGGATGCTAATCTTGAAGAATGAGTCCATTAATCGCTTTCGATTTCGACTGCTCCTTATTGCTCACCGCTACCCATCTCATCCTCTCAAAAGCATCAACGACTATCTGAAGCTGGACTAAGTTTAGCTTCCTGATACCTCGATGAACAGGATTTAGTGACGTTTGATGATTATCAGATAGGTTAGACTTGTCGTCTCGTGAAGTTGCAGTTAGTTTAGAGTTGAGTGCTTTGAGCTTCCTCTCCGTATGGCTGAGGGTTGCTTTGAGGAGACCTATGTACTCCTCGTACTTGCTTTCGAGTTTTTTCCAGTTGCTTGGCTGGCTTCGGGTGGTCTTGTTCTGGAAAGACCTGCTGTATGCGTCGACCTCAAAGGACATTGCGATGATTATGCTCTATTATTATTATAGGTATGTGTATATTCTGTTATAAATTCTATAATTCAATTTAATATTTTTTGGTTAACATTAGAATATTATAGAATTAGTCACATTTTAGCCTTTATTCTTATATTTTTTTCCTTAATCGATCCACCCTTAAATCTATGGGTAGATCTTTAAAGTTTTGCATTAGAATTAAAATGACATTATATTGTCGGCCTTTCAGGCAGGTTCTTGGGTTTGCTGAATACTTCACACGTCGCAATGAAATCTTTGAAGATAGATGCATTTCTGCTTGTCCAATGAAAAAATATTTTATGAACTGTTTTATATTTGTATATATTTTATTTTTCCTCGAAACTAAATACAATATAATTGTGGATGCATTTGCTTTCTATTCCTTTCCGTATTTTAAATTATCAACTTTTGCATTATTCAAATAAAATACAGCACCTTCAATGTAACAATTACCCATGCATATTAGCAAACACATAGAAAAAACATCCCACATCACTCACAAATTCGTGGCTCTTGTCAGAACGTGCTGGAACTGCTCTTCCGACACCGCCCCATTTTTGTCCCCTCCGTTAGCCTCGATAAGCATCAGCTTCAGCTCATCGTCGCTCATAGTCTCGCCAAGCTACATGGCAATCTTCTTCAGATTCGCGAACGATATCAGTTTGCCATCCTCGAAAGCGAAAAGTTGAAAGGCACGCTTGATCTCCTCGTCAGATTCTTTTTAATTCATCTTGGCTGTCATAATCTGCAGAAATTATGTGTAGTCGATGGTGTTGGTATTGTCTTTGTCCTTCTGCTCGGAATTCAGGTCTGAGATAAGCTTCTTGATTTCGTCCTTCTTGGGTTCGAATCCCAGCGCCCTCAGAGCAACTTTAAGTTATTTGATATCGATAACTCCAGATCCATCCCCGTCAAACAAATCGAATGCTTCTTTGATGTCTTTCTTCTGTTTTTCGGTGAGCTCTTGTCTGAAGGTCTCTTTGGACTTGTTCTTCTTGGTGGGTTTTTTGGCGTCTTTCTGTTCGATCATCCGTAATCGAGTTTATGATGAATTATTTATTTATTATAATATATTTTTTCAAATAATATTAGAAATTGTATAATGTTTTTGAAGTTTTACTTTTTTAATTTGTTATATGATTGTTTTTACTTAATTTAATGTTTGATTTATTTAAATATTAGGAATACATATGCATCTAAGATAAATAATGTTTTCATCTAAAAATTAAAAAATTAAAAAATGCAAAAATGAAAAAATATACATTAATGCTTCATCAGAATAATAATAATCATCATATTAATAGTAATCATAATATTTTTAAAAATCTATCGATTCATAAAAAATGGACGGTTTAGAAGTTGAAGGAGGCGACCAGAAGATCAATCTCTACGACGACAAGTATGAAGGCTATGGAGCGTCTTCCAAAATTAAAAATAATAATGGAGGCACTAACCTCAATACACTGCAGTAACCCATCATCGACACAATTGTACTCAGACCCATATACACAATACATAAACCCATCTTTAATTATCTATCTATGAATACCCAGATATTAATAATGCTTTCTTCATTTTCTTGTTATTTGATAGAAAAGGGATCTACAAGTTATCATCGACAAAATTGTATTCGTCTTCAGATTGAAAGGCGACGAAGGTGAGCTCGACCACCTGCGCCGAAATTGGGATTTATGGGGTCCCTTGATAATTTCGCTGACTATTGCCAGTTCGGTTACTTTCAGTGTTTCTGACGCGACCAACTCCAAAGAAGAACTTTTTACCAATCTCTTCGTCGCTCTATGGCTTGGACCGTTCGTCATTAGTCTCAATTCCATGCTTCTTGGAGCTAAAATGTATCCCTATAAATATATAAACACCTTATGAATTCTGTTTAATGAGTTTGTTTAGAGCTATGATCCAGTCCGTGTGTTTGGTGATTTACTGCACTTCGCCGATCATGCTCTTAGCGATAATCGTGTTAATCCTCAACCTCACAATCAGGTCGTTCCTGGTAAACCTGGCCTTGTCGGGAGTGGCTGTGTACTTTACGCTGAGAGGTACCAAAGGTTATTTCCGAACATTGGTGGAAAGCGACAAAAGAAGGCTGATCCTGTATCCTGTGCTCTTGTTTTATGTGTTTCTTGCGACTTATATTTCGATGGCCTATTGATTTGTTTTTTAGATTTCTAAATAAAAAGAAGATATATACTCAAATCTTTTTATCTGATAATATTTTTCAAGTTTTGCAAAAAATCATAGATATACTAAACATCTATTTACATGTATGCATGTGCTCTATAAATAAATATAAAATGTAGCAGATTCTATCAGTGCTGAATAACAAATTTAAACAAAGTTAGTTTTGAAATGAAGGAAATTATGCAATGATATATAGGAACTATGCCAAAAAGCTACGAATAACAGATTGAGGTGTTTTCCAGTTTCAACCAAATGATTTGGCGGTGTCATATTTCAGATGCAGCCATAAGTCCTAAGAAAGATGCTTTTCAGCAATGTCGCCGATGATTTCGTCTTGTTTAAGCATGGTTTTGTCGACAAACAGAAAGTATCCTGACTCCTTGTCAAATAGTTTGTGTACATTTACGAATATCCTCATGAGATCGGCAACTGCAAGGTTTCTAGGAACAGTGAATCGCTTGGTTACAGCCCCTGGTTTGCGGTTACGAGGAACGATGACCACGGGAATGCAGGTGGGTTGCCTCGCCATCTCTTTCTCAGCTTGTGCCTTTCTATATTAGGGGGGCCTGTCGAGAAAATCTGGACGGGGCTCTTGTGTTTTTTTATCCATAAATAATAATTTAGAGATGTATTTTTTATTTTTATTTCCTTCGCTTGAATTGAGTTTTAGAAATTATTTATTATTTTTTATTAATTATTATTTATTTATTATTAGTATTTAGTATTATTATGATTTTGAGTTATTATTATTATACATTTTCAATAATGAATTCTTTCAAACAATTATTTTTTTAAAGGAAAATGTAATACTTTTTTTTAAATTATGCTATTAGTCATATTGGAAAATTGCTGACAATCAAATAAATTCTTAGCTAAACAACTGACAACTTTGTCTAACTTAGTCCAATTAACCAGTCTTCCCATTCCACAATTTGATGATATTTTAAATAAAGATAGCCCAAAGTATTCGTTAGATGCTAATTCCAATTGAAGAATATAATTGATCAGTTAATTGTATTTTTTTTTCAAAGCTAACTTTGGGAATTTTAATAACCAACATCAGTATAATTATTATTTATTTTTTTTAATCGATAATTATTATAAATTTCCAAGACATTTTTAATTTTTATGAATTTTATATTATCGGTATTAACATCGATTTCAATGTATCATCATGACTTTTCTTACTTTTTCGTACTTCGATGGTTAAAGCTATAGAAATTTATGATGAAACCCTCGGCCAAAATGATTCAGCGTCCCTATTTTTTTATATATAATTTGAATGTATATTTTTTCTAATATTAACTTCATAATTATCCCCATATGGTTTGGTACAATTAAGTAAACATATGTAAAAAAAATAATCTTACATGTTAAAAAAAACATAACTTCCTGTTATGTTTTTTTTTTAATATACTATATAAAAAAAAGAAACAGTCAGATAAAATATGAAAATATCTACATAATAATAATAAATAACAACAAAAAAAAACAACAACAACAAAAAACAGAAGGAACAAATAATAATAATAACAATAAGAAATAATGATAAATATTTATATTATAAATGTAGAGCTTTGTTTTGAAAATTAAAGGGTAGTAAAAAAGGGGTATATAGGAAAAAGGTGTAGATAATATCAGTGGCGGGTCTGAATCTGGCTTGTGAGCAGCGACTTGGGGCCAGAATTTCCAGAGTAGGTTTTGGATGTTTTACGTTTATTAATCCTCTTGGTAATTTTAAGTTTAGATTTTAGGCGAGAACCGTCTTCAATTGAATCGTTGGTTTTCTCATCGTGCTACGAGTTGAGTGCGAAGTCCGAATCAGAAAAATCAATATCCATAAGAGGTCTATACATAATATTTTATAAATCGATAAAATAGAAAATGATGACGATATTTTTATGTTACCTGATCTGGGGAGTGTCGGGAGAGAATTCCAAACTGTTTTCGAACTTGCTGCTGATTAAGTCGTATATGTCTTCCGAACTTGATGAAAAAGAGGAGTATTATGATTCCATGTGATTTCTATTGTATTTTCTAATTCTTATTGTTTTGTATTGTTTAAAGTCGGTATTATTGTTTCTTCTAATTTTTTCCAAAGACTCAGGGTTATGTGGAATATTCGAGTAGTAATCAAGGTTTCAAATGTAGGGTTCTTCTAACTTTGGTTTTTTGAATGTTCTGAAGTGAAGTAACTGTCTTTTTTGTTTTTTTTGAAGTTGGTTTAGTTAATATTTTGTTTTTGTTTTTATTGTTGTTGTATTTTTTTTTTCTTAATTAAATTTAATATTATTTTAGCTATAACATAATAAATTTGGTATTTCTAACAAAGAAAATATATACATAGAGAGATTGTATATTATGTATAAAATAATAATAAAAAAAAAATATATTAGAAAAAATAAACCCATACTATTATTATTGTTTATTATGTTGTTGATGGGTACATTCGACATTATCGAAATGGTGAATAATTGTTTAAGAGTAAACTTATATTTTGGGAATTAAATATATAATTGTATATAGGCGTTTAAAAAAAATCAATATATCACTCTAAATAAACATATATATATATGGTGCTATTTAAATTTAATGTTTATTATTTTTTATTCAACATTCTAGATTGTAGAAAAAAATATAATCACTAATATTTTATATACGCATGTAGATAATTTTTGGATTGGTGTTTTAATTTAAAAGAGGGTTTTTTTTAAATAAAAAAATCTTAGCAGGAATTAAATTTTTTATATAAATAAAAACATATATAAATAGAGATTTTTCCTTTTTTAGAAACTTAGAATAATTAAGGGAAAAACATTAAAATTATTATTATTTTATATAAGTCAAAAACAGTCGTAACTAAAAAAGAAACAAACAAACTACCATAACGAGCAAGATCAAAAAGTTTTATATTTCTGGGTTTTGTGGACTACTGGAGCTTTTTGAAGAATATATCATATTTTTAAACATATTGTGTTACTCCTTTGCGAATACAAAATGAATAGACAACTGGCTTGACTTTAGGTTTGAAAATTCAAAAAATAATGAATTAAGTAGAGAATTTAGGAAAATGTATGAGATAAATTATCGAACATCATGGAACTCATTCCAAAAACTCTAATCCAATCTAATTAATTTTATCATTTTTCAAAAACATACATATATTTATAATTAAAATAAAATAACACTAATGTTCAACAATTTTAATGTAGATATTATTTTAGATAACAATCGTTGAAATAAAGAGATTTCGAGTATAAGAGGAGGGGTTTTTTTTCTTTTTAATTTTTTGATGTCGAAACTATTTAACAACTATTTTTTTTCATTCTCATCTCTGATATTTATTTTTTAAAAGTTGTTAACAATAAAATATATTTTTGAAGTATTCAATAACTATTTTATCTCCTAACCTGGATTATTGATATTCTTTTATATATTTGTTATTTTAATATCTTCGCATTACAAAAAAATAATAATAGGCTTCTTTAAGTTTTTACATCTATTCTGCCTTCATTCTAATATTTTGTAAGATTCACAGAACAAGTGCGTAAATATCTTATTATTTGCTTGAGTAATTTCTATTCAAAAAGTGATTTAGTACGATCTTTTTTTTATATTTTTAACGATTGGCTAACTAGTGGTTAATGCTCCGACTTAAAATCGAATACATCAGAATTACAAACAATATTTATTTAGAGCTTTTTATTTTTTTCCTAGCAATACTACTCATAATTAATATTATAGTAATAATTTTTTTACTCGTTTCAATGAATTCTTATACCAACTGTCTCCCTTATTTCGAACTCTCCGCGGTTCTACAAGATGTGCAGAATCGCATCAATAGCAACAAGAGTGCCATCGCTCTAGTAGGTGCGGCTGCTGTATTCGTTGTCGGCATAGGAATCAGGAAGTATCGGGTCAAAAGGAGTCATAGCCAGTAACTTGAACCTTCTCCCATTAAAGCATCTGGAAATACAAACTCTTCTGATGTGAAATCTAAGAATAGCAACAATATAAAGAGCAACAATCCAAATAATAATAAAGTGAATAAAGATATAAATACGAATGGGGTAGGTGAAACTAAACCTGATTAGGTTGTGTTGACACCCTCGATGATAAGAAGAGAAGAGTGCCAATAGGAAATAAGAGAGTTGATCAAATAAACGAAGGACGACGGGGATAAAGTGTTTTTACAAATGTTCAATGACATGATTGGAGTGAATAAATCTCGCATCAAATTTTGAATCAATGCATATCTATCTATTAAGTCATCTATTATGTTATTCTTTTTTTAGCCAATGTATATATTTATCTGGGGGGCATATGCCTTAAAGAAAGAGTAATATTTATAAAATAGAGCTTTGATCCACACATTCGTAAGGTTTATACTGAATCATATGATTGTTAAATTAGAAGATAAAGTGATTAATAATCAAGAAGCCTCTGGCTCCTTCTTGGGCTCAACCACTTCGGCATCCGAGATCCCGCTGGAGCTATCCGAATCAGATAAATCAGATGAAGACGAGGACTATTCCTGTTTTTTGGTTCGGACTTTCTTTGGACGTTTAGCTATTCGCTTGGTTTTGAAAATTTATTATTTTGCTTTCTGTCAATCACTTTTTATAAATACACAAACATTCGATATAAAATACATTACATATCTATACTGTTTAATATTATTATACCTTCTGGACAAATTTCTTGAGCTTCAATTTTGAAATCGCATACTGGTAATATTTGGAGTTTTTACCATTGACTTGTGCGTTTTTCACGTCCTGACTCGTCGCAATTCGGGCGAACAGTTTCCTCTCAATTCCTTCTGCCATATACGATCTGAATTAATACCACACTAAGCCATGGTGTCAAAATACAACAAAAACATATGGTTCTCGAAGTTTACATGAATAATTGTTGGTTACATTATTCTGTTTCATCCTTCATGGTATTGGTTTAATGCTTCGTTTGTTCAACAACCTTAAACTTATTTACAATGTCGTTTGCGAATTCCTTGGTCTCCAGAACAATGTTGCATGAGGAATCGTTAATCCACTCGACGCGAAGGTTGTAGTCAATGCCGAAGTACTCTCGGATTTGCTGTGTGCTCATGTAATCCACTCCATATAGATGCAACTAAAAAAAACCACACACACATCATGGATAAAGGATATATGGGATTATGCATTTATTTTTATTATTTATTATGTTTTACAGCGTTTTATCGAAATACGATGTCTTCTTTCGCGAAATCAGGCAATATTTTTTATTCGAAAAACCCTAAACAAACCACCCACGCAAATTGTGGAGAGATAATATAGATACATGTAGATATTGGTACTTTCGGCATCTTCAACTTTGATTGTTCCGAAGAATTTCTTGGTCCTCTCCTGGATTAATCTCTATCTTTCCACTGGATCGGCGACCTCTGCGAACATCATCTCGTTGAGATAGCTTTAGTCACCTGTTTCTCTAGCCTTTTCCAGTTTGAGCACTCGATAATCGACCATCTACGACATTAATTATGGATAATTTAGGGAAAGGTTATGAAAGGGAGTTCTACATTAAGCTAACGATAGACAGACCCGAACTTATCAGCTCTCTGCTTGAGCTTCTGGTTCAAGACGCTGAGTTCCTACTGGTTTCTTTTATCTATAAGTGCGAGTTCTTGTTACATTTTGTATGATATAATTTTAGATAAATTTGTATATAATATATATCATTTATATCTATATAAGAATTGATGAAAATAATTGTCATACTATTTTTGAAAATTCAAAAAATAATGTACAAAATATAAAACATTGGACAAAAAGATATTAACATATGTTACCCTAATCTTGAATAAATAATTAGTATCATGGTTGAATAATGTCATCTCGGTTCCTAAATAATTGTATGTTGTATATTTGTTTTCATCGTCAAACTAACACTTTATACTTTATCATGTCAAAAACCTATCAAGCCACATATATATATATGTTTATCTCTACGAATATCATTATAATTTTTATATTGAATTTAGACAGAATTATTTAAAAAAAATACTTTAATAATGATATCGAAAGCCTTCTTCAATTTTTACAAATATACAAAACCTTTGTATCGCTTCAATACTAACCAACCACCGACAGAGTTCGTGATTCCTCGCTTTTGGAATATCTCCACGGAAGCACTCTAAGAAGTCAAGGAAGTCGTCGGAAGTGCTCAAAACACAGCTGCACTTGCATTGCTACTTAAAGTACCTCCTAAATGGATAACAAACAATCAAAAAAAAATATATAATGGTCGATATATAAATATGAGTGTGTCATTTCTCTTTTTAGAACAACATAACCTACATCACCGATATTTCGTTAGGCAGCATCTACAGCAAGATGGCAGAAATCCGCACAAAAAATACTGACAAACATCTGAGCGATATCATAATCCCGATCACCAAAGAATACCTCAAGAAGTACAATCGAGACCACGTCACCAGCCTAGCCGAAATAACAGCAGGGGCCGCCAGCATCCGAGTCTAGGACAAGGAGTTTTGGGATCTCATCTTCAAGAAGTTGCATACGGAAAATCTGTACAAATACGTTTCGCTGAGAGACACCGTATATTTGATGGACTTGCTGATTAGTACAGGACGTGGAGAGCATCCTCTTCTCGGGAAGTTCCACGCCGTGATTGTCCAGCAGAAGGCGTACTACGAGAACTTCCCAGATCTGGTGGCCTTGATTCACAAGATCAGCGATAAGATCGAGTTGAAAGTACCTCTGGATAACCCTTTGTTTATTTAAGAGAAGATCAGATCGTTATCGGTCTGATCGAATTCTTATGGTTGGGCAGAATAATAATAGATAATATATATCTAAAAAATGAAAAAAAAAATCAAAAAAGATAAAATAATATTTACTTATTTTTTAATGAGTTAAAATGTGTTAGAGTATAATTTAAATATAGATATGTATAGATATCACCATATTTTTTGCAGAGATATTTTGTTAGGAAAGATAGGGTCAGAAACATCCTTTCAGGAGAAATCCTCCGCACAATGAAACCATAAGCAAGTAAACCACTATCAGAATCGCCAACCCTATGAATATCTTGCATTTCCAGTTTTTCCACGTCATTTGGTTCTTCAGCGTCTGCTCTTACATAAAATTAAGCAAAACAATAGGATGTTAGGAATATGTTCAAAATGGGGGAAGTATATATATATGTACCTTTGAGTTATTTTTGAAGTCGAGAGAAAGAGTAGACATAACTCTCGTTTTCTCAACAAGCACCGTTATCTTTTCTCCACGAGCGATTGCTTTATCCAGGTTTTATCTGCTGATTTCCACGATCTCCTCAGCCTCCCGTCTTAGCCTCTCAATCTTGTCTACATTTTCCGGCGAGCTATACAGCTCCATCTTTTCCTTCAGAATGGCACTGAATGGAGACAGACTGTACAGGTTGGCTTTATCGATGATATCGCTCGAGAAGGTGGAGTTAAATATTTTGCGAATATCTTCGAGGAAAGGAAAGGCAATTCTTTTTTTGTACTCAAGATCACACATGCACATATAGATGAGTCCTTCGAGGTACGCGATGTAAAAGACATAGGATTGGACACTGTATTCGGCATACTTCCTTTCAGGTTTGCAGTACTTCAAGACTTCCTGGGCGGTGTGGACGAAGTTGCCCGAACAACTCGTGTAGTCCACGAGAATTATCGACCCTCTGGAAATACTGGTGTAGATAATTGGCATTTTGACTGACAGGCTATGATTATTAAGAATTTGTGAGTTAATAAACTTGGACCAAAATAAATATCTATCGATGTTTTTTGTCAAAATCAATTAGTATAACAATTATCATTTAAAGTGCTATGCACGATACTATTGTGGATTTACTCACAAATGCCGTTTTATAGATTATTATTAGTATTATTAATATAGCCATTAGCCAATGGAATAATTTGTGAATTTTACTCAATTAAACTTATGAGAAAACTATGTATCAATTTATTTTAACTATTCAATTTTTTAAACATCATTATTTTTTATTATTTCCTTGCTTAGACAGTAGACTGTGAGCATAATCATAAATAAGTATATATTTGTATTATATTAGACTCAATTTTATCGTTTTTCATGGAGGGTCTGCCGCATCACCTCTAAATCATCATCTAGCTTCATGTTCTGTAGTATCCTCGAGTAACTTGAATACTGGCTGCAACTACCATGCAGTTCCACCTCCTTATTTATTAAGTGTTTCTGACTTCGCTGTGAGCACTTAAGGTTATTCCAGCCCCCTCGGACCTTGATGGAAGGCTCGACACTTCCTTTTGGCCTGTGTCTAGGCAGCTATCTCTTGATTGACTCATCCAGATTACCTGAATTGATTAGCTTTTCGGAAGCCTTGCTGATCGTCTTCAAACCTTTCGGAAAAAAGAGACCGCTGGCAATATACTGGGATTTCTGTTCGGGTTCTGGCTCGGGAGTCCGGTTCGCTGTGTGGTTTAGGGGTTTTAGACGTTTGGACAGGATACCAATTTGATTATTTTTGACGCCGATGTATTTGAGGGACTAGGAGTTTCGAAATAGCTATTGGGTCTGGTTTTGCAGCTATCCGAGGGGAAGCTGGCGGTATTCGGTAGTATCGATATCGAGCTGTTCAAGCTGTTTGAGCAGTTTGGCCTTGGAAATCTGTGCTTTTTGGAAGAGGTCGTAGTATTGGATGGGAGTTGATAAGTTGTGAAATCTTGAAAGAGGAACGGTTTATAAATTTTCCATTTTTCTTTTTTCTCAATTATAAAATAAAAAGAAGAAAAAACTAAAAATAATAAAAGGTTCTATTCTCGATACATATTTTTTTATCTTTAATAAAAAATAGTTGATATATTTATGTTGATTCAAGGTAATAGTGGATAGATTATAAGGTGAAATTCTCAGCAAACAATTAGAAAATATATACAGTAGAACAAAAAGATATGCTAATGTTCGAACAGTATATTTAGGATATCGATTATGTCAAAACAAATTATTACATATTGATTTGAATTGTGTTTTTTTTTATTATATATGTTTGTCATTTCTGTTTCTATTGACCACCGTTATTACCCTTCCATTTTTCAAACTAATTTGAATCGAATTCGTTAGTACGCTCCACAATAACTAAATCAAATAAATATAATAATAAATCAAGCTTAACAACAAAATATAATATTATAAAAAAATATACACTAGTTATAATATGCTTATGTTTTAATTACTTTCCATATTAGGTCCATATCGATAGTTCAACTATTCAAGTCTCGCCTTATACGTCTACATCATTTATGGCAATTCATTGGTGGTTAATGTCAGCCGAATCAATTCGTTAGAGTCATCGCAAGGTAAAAACTCGTTCGAGTCATCTTCTCGCAACACAACGTCTCCCATTTGCAAATCGAATTCACTCTTAGTCGGGGCATCCGGAATCTCTTGGCTGTTCCCAGCCCCTTTTTTCCTAAACATTTTTAGTTGTTCAGCCAACTTGGTGGCTTTTGTCACCGACATAGTTAAATCCACGTTTGGATCATCCATCCACAATTCGTCTTGTGAATTCGTGACGATGTCTTCTTCGGATTTGAAGGAATTGCATATAATGTCTGAGGATACCGACTGGTGAACATCTTCAATTTATCTAGTTATTTACTGAGTTTTATTGATTTTTATACTCGAAGGTTCCTATTTCTTTGGTTTTTTATTGGTGTTACTTGTAGCTGGTTTAGGGATTGTTGGTAACTTCATTTTCTGGCCTTACAATTTTCCAATAGGTTTCTTTTATTATTTGGGTGGCTGCTTTGCCTTATTATCCATAGATCGCCGTTTTTACTGGGACTGGCTAACTCGGGAACTCGTTTTTTATCTAGACGCCCCTTTTCTCTCGACGACTGGGGTCTTTGAAATTAATTCTGGCTCTGATGGCTTGATAGGCTTTCTGGCAATCTTTTATGTTTTTGGGTCTGGGGAGGGGGGAAAGGGTTTCTTAAGTTTTTTCTCGACTTTGAGTTTTTAGTGAATTTTATATTTTTTGACAGGTATTTTTTGTTCGTTTTCAGAAACAACTCCTTTGTTCACGAGAAAGTTCTGCATTATGTTTAGAATGTAACCTGTTCTGAGTAAATCTTTTGCTGAAGGTCGATCTTCATGTTTTTTTTCGAGGCATTTCCTGATGACATTGCAAATCTCCTTTGAAAAAGTTGAAGGAAGATCTTCAGGCTTGGATTTTAGGATTTTGTTCGCTAGATCGAATGGATTGTTGATAACAAAAGCAGGCTTAAACACACAGAGTTAATACAGGAGACAGCCTAGAGACCAGATGTCGGTCTTGGAGTTGTAGCCTTTGTTGCTGACCATCTCAGGACTCATGCAGCACGGCGTGCCAACGTAGGTTACAGCAAAATCGTGACTATCCATCGTTTTACTCAGTCCAAAAGAACCCACTTTAATGTAGCCATTGCTTGTAAGATAAACGTTTGAAGCCTTTAGATCCCTAAGTTTAATATATATTTTCTTTTTTTTTTATCATTATTATGATAATTATTTTTCGAATTTTTGTTGTCAGCATACTTTGTACCTGTGGACTATGTTCTTGTTGTGGACATACTCTAAAGCCATGAGAAGTTGGATCATCCAAAACTCAATGATCTCCTGGCTGAACCTCTTACCTTTTTTCATCTGTCTTTTGATGTGATGGGCGAGGTCTCCCTCTTCGCAAAACTATTCAATTCGGTACAAATATCCGTCTTACCGGAAGGCATCGACCATCTTCATAATATTGGCATGCTTCAAAGACATGAGAAGGTTAATTTCATTATTAAGGATCTGCTCGTGCTTGGCATCGAGTTCCTCGATTGCAACCTTTTTACAGATTAAATAGGCGTCGTGAGTATTTTGTACTAAAATAACACTTCCTACAAAAATGATAAAGAATACAGGATAGTATTTTGTGTTTTGGGGTAAGAGTGACTGGATGCATTGAATACTTTCAGGAGTTTTTAGTATAGTTTCAACTTCACGATAATTCTAGCTATATCTCGAATGATTTTTCTTGATCATATATGTAATATTAAAATATATTAATATCTGTATATCCAGATTAAATTAAATATGGTTATATTATTGTTTCACTGGTTAGTATGAAGGTTCTAACGCATGTTACCAATATTAACATATAAGTATATGTAGAATATACATAATACTGGTTAGCGGGTTACATTAACATTGAGAAAAACCATATATGAAATCAGGACGATTCTACATTTTTCTAATTGCTAATTTGAATGTAGTATATATTAAGTAGTGAATTAATCAATCAACCAACTAAATCAACTGCTGAGTTGGACTGATAACCATGGATGCACGATTGCTTCGTTCAAAGTTAGTCTCTCGACTGGATTCTCCTTGAGCAATCTGGTGACGAAATCTTTAGCTTCACTCGATAACTTCTTCCACATAGTCACGCCATGATAAAATTAATGCCCGTGCTTATTTTAAAGATTCATTGTAGGCAGTTCACCAGTTAACCTATTTTTCATTAAATTAAGCAACAAATGATTTTAGAGTTAATAAAAAATGTGAAGGTTTTACATAAAGAAGGTGATAACCCCGATAGAATAGTTGTCAACTTTCTAGTTATACGTGGGCTATCGACGAACGATCTCTGGAGCTGTATAGTTTTCAGTACCGACATATCTGGGAGTGTTGTTGTTCTTCAGGGAGTTTAGCATATCAATATAAATCGCGAACCCGAAATCAATCAGCTTGATCTTTAAATTTGACCCTCGCTTCTTCTTCGATACTAAGATGTTCTCGGGTTTCAAGTCCCGATGCACCAAACCCTGCTCGTTCAGGTACTGCACTGTTTCAATTATCATTTTGGAGATCATCGCTGCTTCTGGCTCCAGGAGATAGTTGCTCTCGGTGATGTAGTCGAAAAGGTCTCCATCGGGTAGATACTCTGTGATCACACAGATATGGTCTTTGTTTTCGAAGGTTTATTCGAAGGCTATAATGTTGGGGTGGTGACATTTGGAAATTATGTTGACCTCTGAGTTGATGATGTCTTTGTCGATTTTGGCCAGTTTATTTCTGTTGATCTTCTTCAAAGCGTATATTTGGTGGTTTGATTTCGACCGACACGTATAGACAACGGAATAGGTGCCAGCCCCGATGCGGTCCAGAATTTAGTACTTATCCTCCACAGTGACGTTTTGATAAATCTTCAAATGCTTCATCCATGCTTGACATTCCTCTTCAGTCTTTGTGGTATATAGTTTTTATTTATAAAATCCGTCTTTATGGGTGATGCGAAAGCCCTTCTTAGTAGGCAGCTCCTCGATGGTTAGTTTCCTGAGAAGTTTTATTTATTCAGGATATTTGTCATCCGAATCATTGAATATAAGCAATGCATCTTCAATATATTTGATATATTTGCTGTCTCTGATGTCTTTATAACATACTACCACGGGACCTTCATGCTCAGGAGTCATGTAGACGAATTCTGGAACTTTAGTAGTGGCGTCCCATAAATAATTATGAAAGCCTTTGAAATACTCGCTAAATATTTTGGGGTGCTTCTTCACTATTTTTCGGAATTGCTCGACGCTTAAAGAGTCTTGGGTCGATAGACCTAGTTCTCGAAACAGATACTCCGTGTACTTTCGTATGAGGTAAGTAAATTTATATGCCTTCGAAATAAGTTATTATTGGCTCGAACGGACGATGAAAACAGCCGACTGGACGATATTGCTGTTTTCGGTGAAGTTTGTGCGGGACAGCCGCCGTCGGCTTTTTGAAGATGGAATTCGATCATTGCGAAAGAACTCGGGACTTGATTGGTCTTCTGCTTTGGAGTTGGCAAGTTCAATCATGGATTGATTAATCTCCTCTGATACGATGGACACTTATTTTGCTGGGTCGTTATTCTTTACAGAGGATTTTTGAAGTTGTTATTTTTTTCCTTGGAGATTAAAGTTAAAGACTGGGTCGTTTAGGATTTCGTCGAGTTCTGTTTTGGGATAGCTGTAAAACTGTAATTCATTAAAAATTATGATCGAATAATGACGGATTATAATGATATAAAAAAATGTCTTCGATAATATAAAGTTCAAAAGATTGATATGTTATTTTTTTACCATTTTAAGAAAGGATGAATAGCTGACCGAATGACATTTATTAATATCGAAAAAATCGAATAGACATTTTATTTTTTCCTGTTCTTCTCCTTTTGCCAAACTTCCTATTATTTAATAAAAACAAATAGACATTATATTACAATAGAAAATAATTATGAATTAAACTCAATTTATATCAATATAAAATAAACAGAAAAAATGGATTAGAGAAAAAAATAGTTGAAAAACTAAATTTGAAAAAATGGAATTGGTCCTACTGATCGTCAGGTAAAACTCATCGAAGGAGAACTTCGAGTTGTTGCCTCGGCAAAACTAGGTAAAGATCTATTCGCCCCAGATCCCATCGAGGGCATAGAACTCGATGAAAGTGCCTCTGCTGATTTTGTCAGTTCCCGATCGACTTGCCAAATCGTTGAAGATCAGCTTGAGCATTTTCTTTTAGACCGAGCTGTCTGAACACAAATGAATTATAATTTTGAAGTAGTGAAAGGATTAAATAGGATTTGTTTTTGGTAAAAAAGTGGTTTTTAGTTACGAGTATTTTAGGAAAAGGCTGGTTTTTCTTGGCTGATACTATTTTTGGAGGTCATACAGGTTGTTCCCATTCTTTAAAATATATTTTATTTATTTATAATGTATGTGCGATATATATATTATATATATTATATATATTATATTTCTATTATTATGGGATTATTCTTCTTAAACATAAATCATTAATAATATACTATTTCAATAAGAAATATATATAGATATATAATAGTGAACAAATAAGTAAGAGTCCTGAATCTGACTCTCTCATGCTTGGGATTTATATGATCTCCAATACATTTCTATGATTATCGTTACATTGATCTGTATATACTTTTTTCTGTATCTTCTTTCCCAATTTTTAAATAAACATAATTTAAAATCACACTCGAACACTGACTCGATTTTGGTTGATGCCAATAAATTCTTATAAATACTATAATAAAAGAATGTTGATGTGGGGTAAAATGAGTTTTTTCTTTATAATAAAATTCATTTTAAATTTATCGTCAGATCAGACAATGTATTTTTCTTGGCAAAAACTGTTATCCTTTATTCTTTCTATTGGAGTAATAATTTTTTAAAGATTGTATTTTTTTAAACATTTAATCAGAACTGGACAGATCCAAACAAGGTGACACAAATTCAAATTATATATACATTTATTGAAATATCTGTTAAAAAAGTAACAAGAAAATAGCGGATAAATACGATGACATCAAAATGTTGCTAAAATAGTCATGCTAAAGAAGTCGCCAAATAACTACTCGAGAAGTACAGCTTCGGTGCACCTGAGTTAGGAAATCACGAAATAGGCTCAATGCTCAGAGACTTGTATTCAGGCATTGGAAGTTCTTATGCGCCGACAGCCGAAGACATCAAAGGATTCCTGAGAATACTCGACCATAACCGCGACGGAAAAGTTACCTTGGAAGATTTAGAGGCAAAAGCAGTACTTGAACTTTGTGGAGGCGAGACGATCTCTTTCAGGAGACGATACCATCCCAAGATCCAAGCACGACTAGCAGAGGCCAGTACGCTCTACGAGAGTTGGAGCAGAGGTTAAATCAAGGATGCAAACATCATGGTGCTCCGGACCAAGAGAATAATCGACTGGGACTTCCAAGAGATGGCTGCGGAGATTAAGGCGTCACTAAAAAACTTCAAATAATATGAAGCCGTTATTTTAGGATTGTTATCGAGAAAAGGAGAGCAACTGTATTAAAATTGATCATACTACAACTAATACGAAAGTTCAATACTCTTATATATATACAATCTAATTTATACTAACCATAGTAAACTTTGTTTTATCCATATATATATTTTTGATAGGAAAAAATATTAAAAGTAATTTTTTATCAATTTATTATAGTATAATATAAAAAACAAAAAATGATTAGGCAAAAGAGTATAGACGTAAGTTAAAGTGATAAAGACTCTTTCAAAAGCTTTGAACAAGACCAGAGCCAGGAGCTCTAGCTTTCCAGTGATGTCGCGCAGAGGAGCACCTACCCGCAAGAGCTAATGTTGCTCGGCATCTACAAAGCAAATTAAACACGCAAAAATATCCTCCTTGCCAAAATTAAATAACTTGAATAACAAAAAGCACTCAGAAACAAAGCATAACAACTCTGTCACGACAAGCTCTCCTTCGGGGTCATAGTCGGCCACGACTCCGACTCAGAGGTCTAGCCGGTCGAAAGCGAAATTCTAGAAATTATCAAAGACTTCGGGATGAAAAAAAACATCCTCGACAAACTGGAGTCACACTATCAGCAATTCAAAAAATCCATGGCGGGCATGGTTGTCGAACTGCACTTGAACAATACTCCTGCCCTGCGCAAACAGCTAAAATAATTTTGCGAAATTGTGGCTTATGAATACCTTCCAAAATTAAGTAAATTGGCAGTTTTGTACAATTACAAGACAAGTAGCAACGCAACTGGCTCAAGAATGATTTTTCGAAGCATTGGTATACCCGATTTAATCCTCAAATCAGTTGACCTCCCAGGCCAAGGATCGGAACTCAGCCATTGCGATGATGTTATCCTCGTGGTGATCAACAAAACTGAGTTTCATCTCTACGATATTGGGGTGTAGAGGTTCATGATTAAGTCCCCCGTTCACGAGTCTGCAATTAAATACGCGAAGGTCTTTCACCGGGACGTAAACACAGTGCAGGCCTTAACAGTCACTGAATTAGGCTATGTGCGAATATTCGACCTTCAGAAACGATAGATAATATTTCTAGCAATTTGCACCGGCATTGAAGGAGATGAAGTCGCATAGCTCTATTCCCTGTCGTTAGCAACGAACTCCTTGCTCTTCAGTTCTCGCAATAAGCTTTATTCGCTGAACTTAAGTAACAAAAAGGTGAGTTAAGTGCTTTCTCTGTCTTCACCCATTCTGAAACTGACTCCCTCGTACTTGAAGACTTCGGACGGTTACTATAATAACTACGAGTATATGATAAAAAATGGCACGGCAGGTACGCCGGGAACCGTACAGCCCCATGTCTCTATCGAAATCTCGAGCGAGCAGGTCGTAAAGTGGTACCAGAATATGCTGCTGATCAACAATAAATAGACCGTGATCGATTAAAGCTTAGAATGCCTGTGCGTGCATAAGAGGAAGAATCCTCACAGTCAAGAGAACTAAGCTTTGATCGTCTTCGGAAATAAATTAGGGTAGCTTCGCCAATGGAATGTTGACCTTTGACTTGATAAAAATATACGGTTTATTTTTTTGCAGAAAGTGGATAGATAGGACAATGCTTTTTATATTATGCTTAATTAGCAAGTATTTTGTTAAATATTTTTTTTAAACTTAGGACTGTAAAAAATGATTCTGACTTTATGTTAAACTTAAATATTACAGTTTTTTCTTCCTTCTCATCAGGAGTAATTTATGATTTTTACTTTAACAATCGTTTTTTCCAAATTATAATTTCTGTCTGGTCTTTATTCTCCAGCAGATTGAATGTCGCACAGATATCGAGTTAAGACCCTTCGAAACTATTATTAATAGAATTTTTCCAAATCAGATTGATCTAAAAAATATGATTAATTGAAATATGTTTCTGTTTTATTATTACCTTTATCTAAAAAAAGTCAAAACATGAGGACGCCCTTTTGATTGAGAACAATATGATTAACTATTATTATGTATTTCTCAATTAACTAATAACGTAATAAATTCACAGGAATTATATTATAATCATAAGCTTAATAGGAATAAATAGACCGAAAAATTGCAAATTCTATCGAAAAAAAGAAGAAACGAAAAATACAGAGAATAAAGAAAATAAAGAAAATAAAGAAAATATGCAGGGGAAGACTTAATTAAAAATAACCTTATCTGGGCTTCGAGCTGTATTCCAGCGAGATTTCCGACTCTTAACAAGAATGGTATTTTTATCAGCCCTCATCATATTCTTATTATAATGTACAGGACCCCTTTTTATCGATAGTGACTAGCGAAATCTAGAAGACGTCGACGATATGCGAAGGTAAATCAAAGTGTCAATTCATATCAATATATATGTGTATATTTTATTTTATATGTAATATATGTTTTTTTAATGCATTTCATTTTTTTTGCATTATCTTGGTGTTTTAGCTATCCTACCAAAAAGTAAGTTCCTTTGGTGGAGCTTCGACAGGAAAAATAATATTTAGCCAACCTATATTCTACTAATTTTTTAAATATAATAGAACTAAATTAAAAATATAGACATATATTCTTTTGATTAATTTTTTTTAAAATATTTTATGGTTTATTAATTTTAAAAAATATATTTTTATTAGCCGGTGGAATTACTCCTTCTTGGAATGACACAATGGTATTTCACGCATCGGAACAGTCTGTCTTGGTTTTCAAAGCTTATGACTCCACCTTAATTGAAGACTAGTTTTTGGGTCAGGGTTATCTTCAACTAGGAAATCGATAATAGGATGGCTCTTTAAAACTCACGCTTGGTGCTGAATAGACTGCGGAGGTTTTTTACCATATCAAATGCTAGAGAGTTCAGCCCCGAAAGACAATCTGCTTCAAAAATCTAAAATTTGAACATCTTAAAGGAACTCTCTTGTAAGAAGAAATCCTCTTCTTCTCATGCGGTATCGATGGATATTTTGAAACAAGTGAACCAGGTTACAACATCCTAAACTCGTTCCATTGGAAATGTCCAATAAAATTAATATTTGATGCAGAAACTGACACGAAATAAAACAGTGATGCAAGGCATGAGGATGAAAGACTTATTTAGTTTTTTATTGCACGAGATTCGAGTCAATCCGAAATACTCACAATAAAACATCGTTTTCAGGTGAAGTAGTTCAATCTGTGCCAAGGGCAGAAATCAGTAAAAATATATGACAGCAAGTATGATTTGTGTGGAGTATTGAGTTTCGATTACTTCACAAAAAATATTGTCACCAAATCAGAGAACTAATAGAATAAACTGATTGAGTCGGAACAAGCTCACTATGTGGAGAACATCGAAGTTTTGGACGTGGTTACTGAGATTTAGAAGTCAGGCTTTAATCTGTATCTGAAAATTTGTTTAGGAAAGAATGTTTTCAATACAAAAACCATTAGAGGTAATAGTTAATCAGAAAAGTATATATTATGTTATTTTTTTTAAATCTGATTTCTTAATATCTTACATAAATATTAATTAATTGTAGGTAATACGAGGAAAACACAACATAATTGCGATCTAACTCTAAAAGCAGATAATGCTGACAACTGGCTCTATTTTGGACTGTTCCATGCCGCTATCATTGGCGAGGATAAATTGCTAGCGAATGCCTCAATTCTCAAAACAAATATCAAGCAAACTAATCTCATAACACTGACTGACCAGACATCAACAGGCATTGGCTATCTGTGCTTCAATTCTTTCATGTAGCAGATTTAGTTGGAGAACATCCAAATCAGGCAGATCAAGGGCAGGTTTTCCAACAGAATCGGAAAGGTGAGCCCGTTCATAAATATCGAAGCAGGACTGTTCCGTTGCCATTTGAATGCATTTCGTAGGGCAGGTAATGAAATAATATTCAAGAAAGATATTTAAATAAAGTTCGAACGCAATCAAAAAATTGTGTTCAAATGCTACGACCGAGAAGATATAGCGGATGGTTTTATGGGTCAGGCCATTCTTGATATTACTAAAATTTAACAAGCATCTGACAAGATAATTCTGAAATTGATAACATAAAATAATAACATATCCTAGGATTATCTGGAAATATACTGTTAGGATGAGGAATCTGGGCCAGCAATGTAGGCTGAATCCAGAATACTCGATTCAAATTTAATACCAAACGCATTAGATAGTCGAAATTCATATGCCAACTATAGCCATTCGGGCGATAATAATATACAACCTTTAGAAAACAACCCAAACTAAATGTAAGGGTGGGAGCCAAGACCGTAATTTCGGAAGAGCAACTCAAGTTTAGAAATGAAGGCCTAGTCATCATTATAGCCATTTTAGATCAACCCCATTTAAACCGACCAATTAGTTGAAGGGCATCCACCATAAAATAATGAAAACTTCAATGTCTAACCTTCTCTCGATGTTTCTAATGGTTACCTCTCGATCAAATCAAAAGATCATAACGACATTAATAAAGTCAGTGAAAGCAGTATCAAAAGCTATAGAATTAACTTTGAGCCCGCCAGTTAAAGATGCGGGTTTTCCAGCAATTAGAAAGAGAAAGAAGTAAATCATGAGTCATAGACGGTGGGAGGAGCCGATAAAAGAGGCACAGAGAAGTGTTCTAGCTTTATGTTTAGCGAAATAGACCCATAGGATTTTGATTAAGGTAGCAAAATCGTTGAACGCGACTAATTGTAAAAAATTGATAAATACGGTAAGATTGCATAAAATTAAAATATAGCCAGTCTGGTTATCATTAGTCCGTCTGATGAAAACTGTCTAACTCACTAACCATAAGAATCTGTCAGAGTGGATCAACCGTTGGCGATTTAGAAAATACTTCCAGAAAAATGGCAAACCGTATAGAAGCATCAGGCAGATGAAGTGGACAACGAAGATGAATATGAGTAAAGCTTCTAAAAACAAACATATAAATCCATCCAATATGCACGCCAATAAAGCAAGTAGTAAATCATCATTATAGCCCATCCGATAGTTTAAGGAAACACTGCTTAATACTCGTATATTGAACCAAAACACATTGGCATTCGGGAAAATAACGAGAGAATCTTATAAAAAATTAAAGACCATTGTTTACTGCCGACATAATAACAAAACTGCGAGTAACTAACTGATCGTCCATGCAAAGTTTAATAATAGTAGGAAGTTTCTAGGAAATAAGTTTCTAGGAAATAAGTAAATGAGTCTCTCAAATAAATACCTGCTTTTTGCAAAGAACTCCTCAAAATCATTATTATTGAACCATAAACTATTATTTATTATTCTCCTCTGCCGTTCTCCGCGGGGGAATGTTTATCTGATTAGAAGGTCCAGCTCGATATGTCACCAGGCTGTGTCCAACTTCCAGATCAGGGTAATTCAGAATTGGAGCAACCATTGGAGCAACCATTGGAGCAACCATTGGAGCAACCATTGGAGCAACCAAATAAATGTTAAATTATCACTAACTAAAATAATCGATAAAATTTTATGTTTACAAATTTGTCTGCAATCTTTGACCTAAAATCCTTATCTTTCGAAGAAAATACTAAAAAACAAGTAACTCAAGAGCAACCAGTCGTTACATAAAATAATGCAAATTTATAGTTAATGCCTGAGCACCATATGGTTATAACCAACAATATTGAGAAGATTGATTCCGAAAGTAATGAAGTAACTCTATAGGCTTAAAACAGCGAAACAATACAAATAACCCAAGGCTTATAGAACAGTCCATCAAACGAACATGTGATCCGAAATTAAGAGTCGCACGCATTAAGTTTTGAGAACAATTAGTAATTGAAGCAGCAGGAGCCTGGTGGCGATTTTGAGGCTTACAATAGTGCAAGATCTACTGAAAAATAAGTATAGGTCCATGATGTACAGCCTTTTAAATGCACACAATAGTAATAGCTGCTAAAAAAACAAAGCTGTGATGGCAGGTTCAAGACATAATCTGCCTAAAACCAACAAAACTAATCATAAAACGGGAAGGTTGAAGCAAAACCTACCAAGGCGGAAGGCATCAAGAAGAGTAAAGCCCTCAAATTTAATCGCAGACCTATTAAATCATCGCTCATAAAACAAAGGAACAACAAGCCAAACATTGAAGAAGATATTCTCGAATAAGTCACGCCATACAAATTACCCAAGGAAACTTAAGAGGCAATAAGCCATCACGAGCTTTTTAAAGAGAAGACCATATCTCTGCATAGACTACAAAAACATTTGAATAAGTAAAATCGCACGGATGAAGCACACTTCGTAAGAGCGAACAGAATTTTCTCAAGCAAAACACCTGCAGGGTCGTATGATCATCAAAGTGGCAACAGTATGCCTTTGCTTGAAAAAAAGAATTATGGAGACAGTAACAAATAATAAAATTAATACCTTATTTCAAATGAAAACTCATATGAATTAAAATATAGAAATATACGAGAGACAAAATGCGATAACTTTACAAAAATCTATTCATTGCTACTCGATACCTAAGGCACGAAGGTTTTCTCTTGAAAAAGGTAGAACTCTTTATAGAACTACGGATATCTTTCCCTCAACGGCCGATCCAAGCAAAGCCCTGAAAGGACCTGGGTTTGGCTTCGGAGGTCGTCAAACCTTTCCCGCTTGGCTTTTGAGAAACATGCAAGAAATACCTGCTCCAGGCACATACAATGCCGAACAGCCTCGAGTAGAAAAGAGTAAAAAGAAAGCCATAAAATTTTGGCAAAAGTGATAGGTGTGTTAGTTTTGTTTTTATGAGCAACAGTTT